>VNJR01012335.1:0-10579 GCA_008042585.1 Drosophila punjabiensis | reverse complement strand
AATAAATAAATAAATAAATAAATAAATAAATAAATAAATAAATAAATAAATAAATAAATAAATAAATAAATAAATAAATAAATAAATAAATAAATAAATAAATAAATAAATAAATAAATAAATAAATAAATAAATAAATAAATAAATAAATAAATAAATAAATAAATAAATAAATAAATAAATAAATAAATAAATAAATAAATAAATAAATAAATAAATAAATAAATAAATAAATAAACAAGTAAATAAATAAAGTACCGTTGGAACCGCAAAGCACTAATTTCCATCGAATGTATATAGATTTCCAGTTTTCGGTCCTTGATAAAATCCACTCACCATTAAAGTGCAAAAAATTTCCCTCATCGTAGGAACAAATAATACGTCCTTTAGTACAAGGGTGTATCGAACCGTCATTATCTTGACCACTTCTTTTTCATCCGCCTTCAGAAATCCGTCTCCAGCTAATCCAATCGTCTCAGTGTGCTTCTCCAGGGTTGTAAAGCTATCCGCGTATCCGTAGAGCGATACCTTTCTTGCTGAACCACTCCGTTAATGCATTTCCCTCAGTTTTGTCCAGGCCTCAAACGATGTCGTACAAGTTTTTATTAAACTTTGCTGCGTAGTTTTAACGCAGAGTGTAATCATGGTCAGATCCTTACTGTCACGGCTTGCTCAATTTGAGTTTTCGCTGTCATCTTCCTGTTTTAACTCACCTGACGCCACGTCCTTTTGGCGCGTGTACCATTACCCTGCGCTTTTCATAAGTCTTTTCCTCAGCTCACTTATGCTGAAGCTTCCCGTGTGGCAATCCGATTCCAAATCCAAATCACTGTTTGCACTTGTAATGCAACTCAGCGTCTTTTTTACCACTTCGCGAAACTTATTTTCTCAAAAACCGCGTGGCCTAAACATGTATATGTATGTGTGCTCTCCCTTTATTACTTAAAGTAACATCCTCCGGAATTCTCCTGGATTTTTTCCAGGTATTTGTTCAAAGCATACGTTCGTGGACCCTGGGAACTTCCCAATCACAGAAGAATTCCGTCAGAATTCTCTAGGAATCCGTGAGGAAGACCTAGAGAAAATATTTAAAAATTACCCCTTTCAATAAAAATCAGAGTAATTTATTCCTTATTTATGTGTTTACTTATCATAATCATTATTGTTAGCATTACTTCTGCATTATTACCTAGTGTCAGGGACTTCCTCTGCCGTCTGATGAACCTTTAAGCAACTATACATATGCATATACATACCAATTTCAAGTAAAAAGTAAACTCCGCAAATCTTATGACTTTTCCACGCAAACGGTTACATTTAAGTCGCATCCATGTTTATCGCCAATTCTGAAAATTAATTAATTAATTGAATACAAATAACTTTCACTTACCTTATTATAATATTTAACTTTTACGGAAATTTATCTTAGGTCGAATTTTCTTTGCCTACTTCGCTTCGAACTTCGCTAAACGAAATAGAGAACCACAATCATTCGCCTTGGAGTTGCCTAGGAGGATTGACGGAAGACATCGATTTGGGAGCTCTCAAAGAACATGGGGTCCGCAAGAGGGATGTCAGAAAGTCCCTTCAGAAAGTCTGGTGGGACGGGGTACGAAGCCAGATTCCCGGCCAACTGCGGAAAGACGTACGCTGCAGTTTCCAACTGCAGTCCGGGTCTGGAAGGCGCTCGAATGGAGAAATTGCAGAGTTTGGTGACTGAGCGGCAATGGTTTGGTTAAGGCCAGAGACTTGGGCTTGAATGGCAAATTTGACGAGATTGAATAGCCTCTCCGTAATGAAGGTCGCCTCGAAACCAGAGTCGCTCAAGGCACGCGCTTGGAAAGTGCACCCTAGATGGCAAATATTGATGAGAGCGTCCAATAGGACGGCTTTTGAGCCGGAAGCGAAGCACACTTGCAAGTCAGAGTGATCTTCTGAAATACTCGTGTTTCTTGAGGAAGCCACGTGTCGCGGCCTCGCTAGCCAAGACGGAGTTGGAGCGGTTGCGAATGGATTCCCTGGTGTGATGTGACATGTGAAGCAGCTATAGGCACTAGTACAGTCTCGCTGCTGGTGCCCTCGTGCGAAACAGTTCAGGCAAAGCTGCCTCTTCTTAATGTATTCGAAGCGACCATTCACATCCATTTCCAGGAAGCGCTGACACACGCGAATAGGGTGGTTTTTCCTGGAACAAAGATCACACCCTCTAGGGGCTGGAGTTACTCTGGCCTCATATGAGTTAAGCTGGCGCGCTGTGGTGCTTGCAGGGGTCGACCTGGGCGGAACTTGCCCCGAACTGCTAGACCTGATATCGTCGATAGCCTCCAGCGTACGGTGATGCTCTGTTAGAAACGAGTCTAACCGTTCCAGGTTGGAATTTCGGCCTTGTTGGTGATATATTGCTCTCACATGGACAGTGTGATTTTGGGAAGTTTTATGGAAACCATGTATACCAGGAGACAATCCCAGGTTTTGACCTGAATAGAGGACATCGATAAGGCTTTCAGGCAACTCTGGATAGTGCCTTGCAGCTCTTTCAGAGCGGCTCCTGACTCTTGGGGGACTGCCGGAAGGTTGAATAGAATTTTAACTGGCTATTAAAGAGTAAGCGTCGATTTTCGAACCGGTCGGTGAGGCTTCGCCATGCAGAGATGAACCCTTCCTTTTTGAGCGGAGCCTTCGACACGGCACTCGTTTTTTACAGCAGGTGGAACAGCTTCTCCACCGGTGTGAGACGCGAATTATGGATATTGATCGCCGTAAAAAGGTCTCGCAACGTTGGCTACCGAAGATAGTCCCCAGTGAAGACTTCGGTGTCCACCGGTGGAAGGCGACAACCAGTAGAAACGGGCATGCGCAAGCTTGAGCGGACAGAGTAGCGCCCTTCTCGATCAGCTCTTGGAGATTGGCGACACACCTTCGTAGACAGAGAAGCAATATTTGTGTTTGGACTATAGCGTTAGCCCGATGTTTGTACTTTCAGAGGAAGCCGAAATCAGTTCAGAACTACTTTTGTAATCGCATTCCACTTTTTCCCACAATGTCTGGATCTGGTCGCGACGTACTTGGCACATATAGGGAGAGAGCTGTGCCGTTTCTGGGGTGCCTGGAGTGTGAATATTAGCCTCAAATTGGCTAACCCGGTCTGTTGTGGCAATAAATTTTTTCAGGGCGATGTCCACCGCACTCTGAGCCATCTTGATTGTCGACCTAGCAGTTCTTAACGAGGAACCGGGGGTAATATTGACGGACTCTTCGCTTTTTGCCCTTGGACTGGCAATGGGGGCCTTTGGCGTTAATTGAGACGGCCGCGGAGACGCAGATCTGGACTGGGCTAACCGGACTGAACAGATCGACTTCGGCTTTTTGTCGTCTCCCATGGGCACTTCTGCTGATCAGCACTTTTCGACTGACCTGAACCTCGGGTGCTTCGTATGAAGCAGGCAGATGGTCTCACTAATGCGCTCGGCACGAGCTGGATCGCTAACAAGTTAGTCGTCTCCCAAAAGAAACACACGAATTATGGAAAAAGAAGAAAACTCAACTATGGTTCGTGTGACGCCAGTGGAAACAGCACCAGCGAAAAAAAAGTGTCAGCGGCAAGCGAAGGAAAACAAAAGCGCACCCGCAGTGGAGAAGTTCGGCCACGAAACACAATTTAATAAATTTCATAAATTTAAAAATCCGTACGCGTTTGTTCATTTAAAAATATATCTTTTTGTTGCTCCATACCGACCAGATAAAAAGACAATCGAAAATGTTTAGGCATCCCTCAGGTATGGCTGAGAGTAAAAAATTCCGTTGGTCTCAAAGAGCTTACATTGTGTCATATAGAGCTGAGGCTTACGCTGATCATTGTAATGATAGCCATTAACAAGCAAAGCTCTTCAAAGCTCATATGTTGCGTCAGCTGCTTAAAAAATCAAACATGTTTCAAACAAAGCAGAGCAGGGCTCATAGCTAATATGGGCAGATCAGCTTTCAGTGTGCGTGCTCTCATACAAGTTGTGCGTTTGTTTTTTTAAGCGTATAACGGTACTTTAAGTTTCAGCCGTCAGCACCGCTTTCATACAATAGTATGTGCGCGGCTTTAGGGTTTTGATATTTAAGCTGTGTTCCGAAGCTGTTACTTTCGGATTAAAAATAATCAGTTTACGTTGAAGTCTTGATTAAGTCTAGATTTAAATATCATTCTCCTTTCTGGATTATTATTCGATAATGCTACTATTAGTCTACCATGTGTACTTACATTAACAGAAAACAAATAGAAAACGAAAGATAAAGATTATGAATACCTAAAACTTAAAACTTATGGAACTCTGCTGATGTACCCGCGATCGTAGAGTATCGAAGGGGTGACCGGAGACATGCTCCAAGGAAGGTGATCATAGGTTGGGAGGGCAAACATGCGACCACAACGACATCAGTGGCTTTGCTTTCGCTGACTTTCTCACAAACTTTGCTATTTCTTCTCCTTCTTTTCTGAATTTACTTAGTTCTCTTCCGGTTTCGTTAAATTTTCTCTCTCTTGTCGCTAGCTCGCTAAATTCTAGATTTAGTAATAATAAGGTGTAGTTGTGTTAGGATCTGTGCACGCAAATTAAGGCGAGCACCGCAAGCACAGATTCCCCCGGATCTCTAAACACTTCTCCAGTCATTACACGCTAAAGACATTCAAAGCATATAACAGAGTAAATTAAATTTTAATTTGAGCAAAGTACCCAAAAGGGCTCAAGTAGGGCAAAGTTAGATCTACAGATTGGCAAGTGAATAGGACGAAAAGAAGGAGTAAATATATAAGGAACAGCTAAATTAATATAACTGAGAAGAAGTGGCGAGTTCACCAAACCTGAAATCAGTTTGTGTAAAAAAAATGACTCCACCGCATATTCGCCGGTGATTCAGCGATTATAAGTATATTAATTTTCGACGTGATGAGTAAGACGGAATATGCCTAGATGGGTCCCAGTTCAAATGACGAAGCGCAAATAATAGGAACTGCTTTTGGGCCGACTCAATCAGTTTTTGTTGTTCAAAATTTCGAGGGCTCCATATACAAGAGCAATATTCGAAAATCGGGCGAACGAAAGCTATATAAAGAGCTTTTGTGGTATATGGATCGTTTAATTCTTTTGCCCGTTTTATAAAGGCTAAAACACCCCTAGCTTGCCTACAGTTACTGAAATATGGCTTTTAAAGCATAATTTGGTATCAAGTAAGACACAAAGATCATTTACTTGTACAATCCTTTGGAGTGTATAATTACCAATATGATAGGAACTTAAGTGGACAGAGGTCCGAGAAAAATACAGAGACTTACATTAACTGAAATATGGCTTTTAAAGCATAATTTAGTATCAAGTAAGACACCAAGATCATTTACTTGTACAATCCTTTGGAGTGTATAATTACCAATATGATAGCAACTTAAGTGGACAGAGGTCCGAGAAAAATACTGAGACTTACATTTGGCTAGACTTAAAAACAGAGAGTGTGCGTACACCAAAGCTGTAGTTCATTAAGGTCAGATTTAAGGCGAAGATGCGATAGATTGTCAGAGTAAGATAGGTAGATTTTACCGTCGTCAGCATACATTAAAGTAGGAGAAAGGAAGCTAACTTCGGCATGCCGAAGTTTGTATACCCTTGCAGATTCCAATTGTATTAATTATAATTTATCCCTATCTAATATAAAATATATTATTTTCATATTCATAAAATTTTTACAGTTTTACATTTTTACATGTATAGTAAATTGTAATTCTTCTCCACATTTACCAATCGTGGCATCTATATGATATAGTCGTCCGATTTTTATGAAATTTGAAACAGATTTCTGAAATAATATGAAGTGCTTGTATCTCAAAGTGGAAAAAATAATATGAAAACTGACAAAGTTATATTTATACCCTTGCAGGGTTATAATTTCAGTCAGAAGTTTGCAACGCAGTAAAGGAATCATCTCCGACCCTATAAAGTATATATATTCTTGATCAGCATCAACAGCCGAGTCGATCTAGTCATGTCCGTCTGTCCGTCCGTTTCTACGCAAACTAGTCCCTCAGTTTTAAAGGTATCTAAATGAAACTTTGCATATAGTCTTCTATATACTCTCACTCGTCGTGCCGAAGAACCCTATATTATATAGTAGTTCGATTTTTATAAAATTAAACCCAAAAATCTAAAATAAAATATTGTTATTAAGGTTATGAAACCGAGAGTCGATCATGATATGTTAAAAAAACAGTTAAGTTGTAATTTTCTTTCAACAAATTTACGGATTGTTTGTATGGCAGCTATATGATAAGTTAACCGTTCCGGCTCGTTGTGACATATACATATGGGCAATTCCATAGTCGCGCACGGGACATTCGTACGCATTCAAAGTAAAAAAAACGTTTAGAAGAAAACGATTTTTTTTTTTGGATGAAAGTCTTAACATATAGCATTTTATTTGTTCTTTTATTGGTGCAAAAATTGATTTTGGTTAATTTTTCATTCTTAAGTTATTTGCAAAATTCAAGTGATTCGCACGGGACAAAAAACGGAAGTGACTTTTGAGGTCGACCTATAAAAATGCCAATTTCTGCGAATCAAGAGGCAATATTTTAATGCAACTAATTTTAAACTGTTGTACACAGATGCTCCTTAAAAATGGTTATGAGTTTTTTCCGAAATGACTTGCACTTTTTTTATATATTAATTTGATGTATTTTCGCACGGGACATCGCGCACGGGACATTTTTTATCAGCATACTTTGCACGTTGTTTTTTCCTATCAAACTAAATTAGAAGAGCATTTATCAGTTTTACTTTGACTATTTGCATTCTTCTAGTGATATTAGAAAACAAAAGTCAAAGCATAAAGCATCGTTGTAGTTTTCTTAAAAAAAAACAGGTCTATTTTTATGATGTTTTTCATTAAAATAATGAAAAATCGCGTTTTCGCGAATATGCTTTCGAATATTTCGAAATTTGTTTTAGAATATGGTAAAGCCTTTCGAATTGAATCAATTGGTCCATTTCCCAATGTTACAATTTAAAAAAAAAAACATTTTAGAGAAGTTTAAGTTTTTTGGCCGCGGTGGACCTTTCTGTGGAATTGCCCATATACAACATATATGTACAACAGTATTTGCCTAAAAAATACTTGGCAAGTTGGGGTCATGGCCATAATGGTTGGTTGATAAAATGAGCACGCGCTATCACTTATGGTGCTACCACTCTGGCTGGACTCCCAAAAACTTTAGATAGAGATGGTTGCCTTGGGGGACACCAGAGTACACATTTACTACGGATAATAATTGGTTATTAAATAGTTAAGCAGAGCTGTTGAGAATCCGAGGAGAGGAAGTTTATGGAGTAGGAGGGTATGATGTCCCGAGTCGAATGCTTTCTTAAAGTCAATAAAGATTACGTCAGTTTGGCACTTGTTAAGGAAACCGGGGTGAATATGTAAAGTAAAGGAGATTTTTTGTAGTCAAACGATTCTTTAAAAGATTCGTTCCAAGTTTGGGGACTGTGATTCACATAAAGATTGATTGCGCAAGAAGCTCGAAACGCGCAAATGGCAAGCAAATGAATCGTTTACTTCTTACTTTAATACTAAAGTAACACTAGCAAATGGATTGGAAATGCCAGAGTGCGAGTTAATTGATTACACGGTGCGACAAAATTCGATTTTTTTTGTGCGTTCTGGATGAATGAACACTTTTCTTATAGATTTTTGCTCGCTGAATCCGACTCTATAAGCAGAATTTGTCTATCACGTCAGGTTTTTGCAAAAAAACCGAAGGTGCTAGAAACTTCGTTCTTCTCGGAAAATACGGCGAAATACTTCAAGAATGATGTCCATGTGGTCATTCCTTAAACGCATTCCAAATCGATTAATTATATGCTATTGAATAGCGCGCGCGCGCGCGCCATATAACTGCAGTGCCGCAGCGTACAAGGGGGGCGCGCGCGTGCTATTGGATCATATATAATTGATTGATTTAAAATGCGTTCAACAAATGACCACATGGACATCATTCTAGAAGTATTTCGCCGTATTTTCCGAGAAGAACGAAGTTTCTAGCACCTTCTGTTTCCAAGTTATATCACTCCAAAGTAGGCTAAAAACAGCATTTTTCGCCACTTTGAACGCGTTTTTTGCGAAAACCTGCTTATAAATTCGGATTCAGCGTGCGAAAATCTATAAGAAAAGTGTTTGTTCATTCAGAACGCAAAAATCGTGTCGCACTGTGTTATATCATCCACGGTATACCCGATCGTCAGATACGCACAAGTGCCAACATGATGTGTTTTAAAGCGAAGGATGACCTGCTGTCAGCCTTACAACACGTTAATTTAGTAGCTCCAAGATCTGGAGGGACTACTAGCAGTTCAGGACAAGCCGAGAAGCCGGTTTTCCTTGCTATAATTGTAATTGTATGAGGCATATCGCCTCAAATTGCCGCAAGCCTAAGAGGGAAGCTGGAGTCTGTTTTGTGTTTGCAAAGATGGGTCACCTTGCGG
Organism: Drosophila punjabiensis; assembly: GCA_008042585.1. Lineage (NCBI taxonomy): Eukaryota > Metazoa > Arthropoda > Insecta > Diptera > Drosophilidae > Drosophila > Drosophila punjabiensis. The sequence goes on along the minus strand of VNJR01012335.1, from coordinate 2,063 downwards.
CAGCCTGCGAAGAAAACAAGAAGACATCAGCCCCAGCAACTCGCAGAGATGATTACGTAAGTATCGAAATTGTGGACAGCTTTAACGAATCTTTTTTTATAGAATGCCTCTTAGATTCAGGGAGCCCAGTCAGCTTTGTCAAGAAAAATTGTGTTCCGGCTAAGGTTAATTTGAAGCCAGCGCCTCCAGCCACGTATTTGGTTTAAATTTCAGCCAAATAATTATTTGTGTGATTTGTGTTTTTGTTACGATTAATAATAAAATGTTAGTTGTTCAAAATTATTCAATGAAAGAAAGTTATCTTGGGTAAGGACTTTTAAAATGTGAGTGGCGCTGACATCGTGTAGAACGATGATAAGATTAATGATTCCATAAATAAAAATACAAACGAGAGTAGAAATATGAATAATTTGAATGTGGTTAATTTGGATAGTTAGGATGATTTTCTAGAAAAAATTTGCACGATCGAGTATGAACCTAATAATGATATCGTAAATGTAGGGGTAAATTTAAATATACCTTATGGAAATAAGTATATGTGCATTTTTGAATATCCTTATATTTTCTTTAAAGTTAGCCGTACATTTTTTTCAGGTATGCATGTCAGTACTCTGATCTATTATGAATAGCTCGACCTTCAATGGTCTTTTTTTAATTTCATTCTTTGGACAGTTTCTTTAAAAAATGTGTAGCAACTCTAGATTTTCATAGGAAATAAGTATATGTGCAATTTCTGATTTTTGCGCTTTTGAGTGTTGGTAAGCAAAGAAATGTGACCTAACTTTGTTTATTAATCAGCAAAACGTAAGTAAATTGGTTTTTAAATATTAGGCGAAAAAATTTAGCGAAATAATGTTAATTCTACGGTAGAATGCCTCGCGGAACACATTTGTCGGAAGAAAATCGTGGAATGATCAAGGGACTGGCCGAATACGGCAAGACCATTACTTATATTGCCGAGAGACTAAATCGACATAGAAATACCATTGCAAATTTTCTCAAAAATCCGAAAAGCTATGGAAAAATTAAGCGGACCGGCAGGCCCGCTGAAATTGATTCTCGTTGTAAGAGACAAATTCGGCGCCTAGCGGTTCAAAACAACAAGTCTTGCTCTCAAATTAAAGGTCAACTATACCTTGATATTTCCCGTAGACGTATTAACCAAATTTTAAGCGAAAACAAGATGGTTACATATGCTTCCCGTGACGCTGTACCGAGGCTTTTGAAACGCCACATAACCGCTCGTCTAGGATTTGCTGAAAAGTACAAATTTTGGTCAGCGGAGTTCACAAAAGTTATATTTTCCGATGAAAAAAAATTTAACTTGGACGGCCCTGACTCGTGCCAAAAATATTGGCGCGATAAAAGGCAACCACGGCAGCTCTGCCATAAACGAAATTTTGGTGGGGGCTCATTAATGTTTTGGGCTGGATTTGGCTATGCTGGGAAATCTCCGTTATGTTTTATACCAACTAAAACAAATGCAGACATATATGTAGAGTTATTAGAAACAGTACTCATCGAATTCGCAGGAAAACTTTACGAGGATGTGTGGATTTTTCAGCAAGACAACGCACCGATACATACAGCACGAAAAACAAAGGACTTTTTTGAAGCTAAAAAAAATACCTTTATTGCAATGGCCAGCACTCAGCCCGGACCTTAACCCAATGGAAGATCTTTGGGGAATACTTTCTAATAAAGTTTATAGGAATGGCCGCCAGTTTAACACCGTGAATGACCTTAAGAAGGCATTAATTCAGGAATGGGACCTAATTGAACATTCAACGCTTCAAAACTTGGTTACCTCAATGCTTAACCGCATAAATCAACTTATTACGAATAAAGGGAAACATATTAATTATTAAAAAATTAAATAAATAATGTCTACACACGTTTCTAATAGTATTTTTAATTTTTTTCCCAAATGCACATATACTTATTTCCTATGGAGACAAAGTTCTTAATTAAGTTTTTAGCTACCAATAAAGCTTATGGATATAATATTGGTATTATTTTATTAAGCTGATCTCAGACTAAAAAAAAAAAAATAAACCAAAAAC